>JAUJYP020000388.1:0-15032 GCA_030674075.2 Linum usitatissimum | reverse complement strand
GGTCAGGCAGCCCGGGAGCGATCTGCTGCTTTCAGCGAAATTGCCGGCTTTTCGTAGTACGCAGGCGGCTCAATGCCGAAGTGTTGCAGGATTGTCGGTGCAATCTGCCGGGGGTCCCCGTTCACCGCCTGTCCGCTTGCCGAGAACGCCGGGCCCCTGAACAACGCAAAGCCGTCCGGCCGGTGATTGCCCGTGCGTCCCTCGGTCGCTTTGCCGCTAACCGTCCCCATCGCGGGCGATGTCAGTGCGGTGATGGGAGAATTCGGGTTCCAGACAACGGCCAGGTCAGGCAGCTCCGCGGACCGGGGTCCCGGGAACTGGGTCGACGGGAAGTAGATTTCCTCTACCGCACGTTCGCCGGTGGCGGGGTTGATGAGCGCCCGCAACTGCGCGGCGGTTTCCGCCAGCACCGCCTGAAACTGCGCGCCGGAGGTAACCACTCCCAACGGCTCGCGTCCGGCGAGATTGACCCGCAAGTGACTGTTTCCAACAGACGGTATGGCGTAGATCCGGGTCTTGTGCCAGTCGAGCGGCGCCGATTCGCCGATCGCGGCCCGATGCAATGGCAGCAGCGCTTGCCGCAAAGATTCCGGCAGCAGCTTCTGTCCGACGAAACGCAGAGCACTGCGCATCTCGCGCTGATTCAACAGGCGCGTCCGCCACGTTTCGGCGCGTCCTTCGTGGGAAGGACCGCGAGGCAGGGCGAGCCCGAGTTGCAACAACACCTTCTCAATGAGGTGCTCGCCACGGTAGTCCGCGTACATGCCCCGGTCGGTGACCAGGACGAGATGGTCATCGCCGCCGAGCTGTTCCAACACGCTGCCGACGGCACGGTCCATTTCCGAATAGACTTCACGGAGCGCATGGCGCAATTGCGGTTCGCTGTCGGTGAAGTCCGGGTGCTTGCGGTCGTGGAACTTCCAGAA
This sequence comes from Linum usitatissimum, assembly GCA_030674075.2. NCBI lineage: Eukaryota > Viridiplantae > Streptophyta > Magnoliopsida > Malpighiales > Linaceae > Linum > Linum usitatissimum. Next base: position 14,106 of record JAUJYP020000388.1, on the reverse strand, counting down.
AAAGTGCCCGGCCTTGTGGAGCTCCGCGAAGTTGTAGAACACAAAGTCGTGCTCACGCCGTTGCAGCAGGTCGATGGCGAAGCGCCGCTTCACTTCAATCCCGCGCAGCAGCTGCAGTTTGAGCGCAAGCAGGTCGGATAACCCCAGGGCCGTGCGGTCATAGTCGGTCAGTGGATGGCGGCCGTACCGGGTGTTGAGCTCCGCCGCCAGTCCCGGCGTGTTGACGCCGAATTTTCCGAGCTTGAATTCAGTGCCCCAGTCGACGATCTGCAAACCGTTGAAGTCCGGCAGCACATAGTCGATGGGAAAATCGACGATCGCACAGCGAATGCCGGCATCGCTCAGCACCTTGTAGAAAGGCTGGGCGGACAGGCGGCTCGCATCGATGCGATCGGAACCATAACTGTTTGGAGTCAGGTGCGTCAGGTCGACATACCCGTGGGTGCCCGCTGACACGCCGGTGGCAATATCCGTCCAGACCGAGCCGGGCAGGGGGCGATTCGACTCCGTACACAGTAATTGCCGGGAGTCTTCCAGCAGGCGCCGCAGCACCGGCAGGTGCCCTTCGGCCGCCCATTCATTCACCAGGAACCAGTCGATGCTATCGAGGGCCAGCATCAGCAGTCGGCGCGACATGTTGCTCCTGAATTATGTTGAGCCGTTTCTCTACGGCCTTCTGACGTGTTACCCATCGTAGCGCGAGACTGAGGCACGCTCACGGTCCGGCGGTGACCAGATGTGGAATCCGTGAACTGCGTGCCTTTGCGCGCTGCACGGAAGCCGCCATCATCTCGAGCACAATGAGAATTATCGAAGTGGCGACGAGTGGGACGATCGGCACGTCGCTCATGGGTCCGGTCTCCACAGTCACCTGCGAATTGTCAAACCGCTTTGCGGCTCGCGGTCACGAGGTCACGCTCGTGGACTTCCAGAGCGATTCCCGGCGCGCCCTGCTGCATCCCGCGGTCCGCGTGGTGCAGCTGGAATGGCCGCGGCCGAGGACCACGAGCGAAGGCGCACCGGGCCGCATCCGCCACCTGATTCAAACATGGTCGCGCAGTTATAGTTTTGCACGCCATCTGTCCGGGCGGATCGATCTTGCCCACGCTGATGTTGTGCACATGCATTCGCCCGAACTGGGATTCCTGTTGCAACGAATGCACGGCATCCGGGGTGTCTATACGGCTCATACGCCCCTGTGGAGCCTGGCGCACACAGGCCAGGCGGAAGCCAACACCGATCCGATCAGCAAGCGCAAACCGACGCTGCGGGGCCGGCTTTACGGCCGCTTTGCGGCGCAGATCGAAAAGAAGCTGATTCGCTCATCCGCCCTTACCCTGGGCCTCGGCAACTATCTGCAGGAGGCGATGCCCGGTGCAGCGGTGACCACGATCGCGAATGGTCTCGACCTGGCCGCATGGCAGCCATTGAATCGCAGCAAGGTCCGCCAGGCCCTGAATATCCAACCCGGCGATTTTGCGGTAGTGTTTACCGGGCGCATCGCGCACGTCAAGGGAATCGATGTGCTGCTGTCGTCCATACGGCTGCTCGCTGACAAGATCCCCAACCTGAAAGTGTTCATCATCGGTTCGCTGAGTGGCTCATTCGATGCGCGCGACAGTTATATTGATCCGTACGCCCGATCGATGATGGAAGCCGCGCGCGGCCTGCCGGTTGAGTTCCTGGGCTTCATCAGCAATCGTGACCCCCGCTTCCGGCAATACATTGCAGCGGCTGATGTTTCAGTCGTGCCCTCCCGACTCGAACCCCAGGGCCTGGTCGTCCTCGAGTCGCTGGCATTGGGAACACCGGTGATCGGCAGCAATACCGGTGGTATTTCCGCCATGGTGACCCCGGATGTTGGCTGCCTGGTCACTCCGGGCGATAGCATCGCATTGGCCGGGTCCCTGCAGAATCTGTTTGCCGAGCCGGAAAGGTTGCAAGCGATGCAACGAGCCGCCCGTGCACGTAGAATCCCAGTATTCCTGGGACAGCGTGGCCGATCGTTACCTCGTGGCCTTTGCCAAGACGCTCGAGGTCGAGCGGATCCATCCCAGCGGCGTGCCCGCATCGGTGCCATCCGCGTAATATACGCGGATGGTTACCAGACGTTTTTTCCTCGGAGCCTCCGGGCTCACTGCACCGCTGCTTGCCGGCGCAACGGGAGGCGGCTCTTCCGTGAACAAACCACTTGTTGTGTCTACGTGGGATTTCGGTGTGCCTGCGAACAAGGCGGCGTGGGTTGTTCTTGCCGCCGGCGGCAGATCCGTTGATGCCGTGGAAGCGGGCGTACGAGTACCCGAAGCGGACATGAAGAATCACACTGTCGGCCGCGCGGGCTACCCCGATCGCGACGGCCATGTGACGCTGGATGCGAGCATCATGGACGAGTTTGGAAATTGTGGTGCCGTGGCGGCAATGGAGTTTATTGCGCATCCTATCTCGGTGGCCCGTGCTGTCATGGACAAGACACCGCACGTGCTTCTGGTCGGTGAAGGTGCCACCCAGTTCGCGGTGGAGCAGGGGTTTACGCGCGAGCAGTTGTTGACTCCGGAGTCGCGCGAGGCCTGGCAGCAGTGGCTGAAGAGCTCGCAAGGTTACAAGCCTGTGCCCAATCGCGAGAATCTTCTCGGCAGTCCTCCGGGCGGCGCGGGCAACCACGATACCATCGGCATGCTGGCCCTCGATCAGCACGGCAACCTGGCCGGTGCCTGCACCACGAGCGGTATGGCATGGAAAATGCGCGGACGTGTCGGTGACAGTCCGATCATCGGCGCGGGGCTGTATGTTGACAACGAAGTGGGTGCTGCCACCTCCACTGGTGTTGGTGAGGAAGTGATCCGCAACGCGGGCAGTTTCCTGGTTGTTGAGCTCATGCGCCAGGGACGTTCACCTCAGGATGCCTGCCGGCAGGCAGTCGAACGCATTCTGCATCGTAAGAAGGAGCGTCCTTCCGATTTCCAGGTCGGCTTTCTGGCTGTCAGCAAGTCCGGTGAGATCGGCGCCTGGGCCGTTCAAAAAGGCTTCACATACGCGGTTTGTAATACCGCCAATCAAAGCGCGCTGTACGACAGCGAGAGCTCAGTTTAAATGCATACGTGTCTCGAGGTCTGCGTCGACTCGGTGGCAGGGCTCGACATTGCCTCAGCGTCAGGTGCCGACCGGGCGGAGTTGTGTTCCGCTCTCAGCCTGGGCGGGCTCACTCCCTCCTATGGTCTGATGGCCCTGGCGGCAGCCAAAGACCTGCCTTGCTTTGCGCTCATTCGCCCGCGTGAAGGCGACTTCCGCTACAACCGCCGCGAGCTCGATGTCATCCGCCGGGACATCGACACCGTGCGTTCATTGAAGCTGGCAGGTGTGGTAATTGGCGCCAATCTTGCCGATGGACGCCTCGACGAACTGACGTTGCGGAAATTGATCGAGCACGCAGCTGGACTGCCCACGGTATTGCACCGCGCGTTCGATCTGGTTCCAGACTTTCCCGCGGCCCTGGAAACGGCCATCCAACTCGGGTTCAAACGCGTGTTGACTTCGGGAGGCGCCACGGAGGCGCCGGCCGGCGCCCACTTGATCCGTCAGCTCGTGGAGCAGGCGGGAAACCGCATAGAAGTAATGGCTGGTGCCGGTCTGACCGCGGACAATGTGGCGCCTTTTGTTCGTGAGACCGGTGTGCCGTCCGTGCACAGCTCCTGTAGCTCAGAGGTGCGCAATGCTGCCAACACCGTTGCATTGGGCTTCGCGCCCGCGGCCACCAGAATGACTGACGCCAAAGTCATCGCCGCCGTGGTCGAACGCCTCAACGCTTCGGCCGGCGCACGACCCTGACTTTGCCACTGCTGCCCCCGCCGCAGAAAAAGCGATCCTTGCCGTCGGATTCCAGGCCCGAGACACCTGCGCCGGGCGGCATCTGCAACTCTTCCAGTACCTGGCCGGTCTGAGGGTCGATGCGATGCAGGCCACCCTCATCACCTTCCCAACTGCCGTGCCACAGCTCACCGTCAACCCAGGTAACGCCGGTCACGAAGCGGTTGGATTCGATCGAGCGCACAATGGCGCCGGTGTCCGGGTCAATCTGGTGAATTTTGCGAGCGCGGTATTCGCCCACCCACAGTGAGCCTTCCGCCCAGGTGAGCCCCGAGTCGCCGCCGTTTCCCGGCGCTGGAATCGTGGCAACGACCTGGCCCGTGTTGGGATCGATCTTGTGGATCCGGTCTTCCGCAATCTGATACAGGAACTTGCCATCGAATGCCGTGCCCGCATGGGAGGCCACATCGATGCAGCGACCTGACTTGCCGCTCTCGGGATCCACGGCCATCAGCTTGTCGCCGACCGCAATCCAGACATGGTGGCCGTCGTAGGTCACTCCATTCACTCTTTGTGCGCCCGGGAAAGGTCCGTATTCACGGGTGATTTTGGCGTTTGATTTGCTCATGTTGCAATCCTAGTCCATGGGCAGCGGCGCAGGGAGTAACAAAGTAGTCGTAAATCCCGGCAGGGGTGGAGTCATCCAACGCAGGGTGCGGGCGCGCCCGAAAGACTGCACTTTGCCTGTTTCAGCCAGGGAGTCGAGTGCGCGCTGTACCGTTCGCTGGCTGGTGCCGAGCGCCAGTGCGAGCGCCGAGCTGGACCAGGATTCGCCATCCGCGAGCAGGGCGAGCACGGTGGCATTCTTATCCTCCACAGGCTGTGCAAGCACCACGACTTGTTTCGCTTGACGCGGTGCGAGCGCGAATCCTCCCTTGGTGGCGTTCACCTCGGCCAGCTTGCGCAGCACTGTGCGCAGTCGTCCGATTTCTACTCTCAAGCGGGCACGATGCGACTCATCGTCGAGCTTCAGTCCAAACGCTCGGGCGACGAGCTGATCTCTGGAAACATCGTGTGGCCAGTGTTCCGCGAGCGTCCGGGCCAGCGTGAACAACACCGGGCGGGTCGCGAGCGAAATGCCCCCCACCCGGTAGCGGCAGGCGTCGACGACCAACACTTTCGATGCCAGCAACTCTTCGATGTCGTCCAACACCAACAGTCGTTCCTTGCCGGCCGCGATCAGCCTCGCTGCAGGTGCATTCAGGGTGCGCAAAGCGCTCTCAACTTCCGCCGCCAGCGCGGGAATGCGCGCCTGTTGGGCTGCGCGCTGGGCACGTGCCAGGGCCTCGCGGGCCTGCTTTGCGCGCAGTCGCCGCATGGCGATGCCCGCCACAATCAATTCATGTCCCGCTTTGGATGCAGGAGGGAGCAGCGCGGGGTCCAGGTCAGTGAGACTGTGCTCAGCCTCATCGACACGGCCAATCAGAAGAAGCCGGCGAATCTGGATATAGCGCGCGTGCGCCACATTCACCCGGTCCCCGTGTGCCTCGAGCACCTGCAGGGCCGCGTTCAGCGCCTTCACGGGATGCAGATCGCGGGCCGCCAGCGCGATCTCGGCGTCCGCAACAATGCATCGCGCCCGCGCCAGGGTTTCTTTCGGGCTGAAGGCTCGCACAGCACTCTTGAGAAGCATCCGCGCCCGGGCCAGATCGCCAAGTTGTGCCATGGCGATGCCCCGAAGCGCGAGAGCCGGGGCATCGTTGCGCAGCGCGACTCTCTTCAATGCGCCAAGTGGATCACCGGCCGCCAGCGCCCGGCCAGCGGCGGTGATCAAAGAGTCCACAGCGGCCTCCCACCGGCGCCGCCCGGCCGCAAAGTACCCGGGCTCCGTGCGGCCAGTGCCTTGCTCCGCACGGCCGGTGCCGCGCCAACTAACGAGTCAGCTTGCAGCCAGCGCGTAGAGATGCCTGACGTAGGAGAGCGTCGCTTCCGCCATCCCGCGTACGGCCGGATTGCTCGACTCAATGACGTAGTATTCATCCGGCGCGTGCGCGCGACTCCCGTGTCCCGTACCAAAGTGTCCCGCCGGCAGGCTCACCGGCGGGCCGGTGAAAATACAACCCGGCCAGGACCCTGCCAAGCGCGGCGAAAGGCTCACGGGCAGGCCCTCCGATTTGTAGACCGCCATGGAGGCCTTGATGAGCGACGAATTCTCGTCCGTCTGTGTTGGATCGTAGCCGCCGGTTACCTTGACCTCGATATCGCCGTAGCCGCGTTTTTGCAGGTGCGCCAGCAGCTTGGTTTTCGCTTCTTCCGCTGTCTGGTCCGGAACCAGCCTGAAATCGAGCTTGGCGACGGCTTTTGAGGGAAGCACGGTCTTTCCGCCGGGACCCGTGTAGCCCGCGTACATGCCTTCAATATTGACGGTGGGTTGCGATGCGAGGCGTTCCAATGCTTCGCGGTACGAGAGGTCGCGCACCCAGTGCTGCACGCCCAACAGCTTCTTGACGTCCGCTTCGTTGGTGCTCGCGACTTTGTCAGCAATGATCTGCTTTTGCCGGTCGGTCAGCGGCTTCACGTGCTCGAACCAACCGTCGATGGCCGGGTCGTTGCCGTCTTCCGAAACCAACGTTGAGAGCGCCTTCACCAGGCGCCATACCGCGCTGTCGAGCTCGGCCTTGTAGCTGGAGTGGATGTCATCCTTGGAGCCGCGTCCCCACCTGGCCGTCGAGCACACCAACTCGACCTCGATATTGCCCTTGGCACCGAGATAAATCTCCACGCTGCCCTGCGGTGACTGCGACGCGAAGGGCATGAAGACCTCGTGGCACTTCGAGAGCGCCTGGAGCACTTCCGGCTGACGCACGACCTGGGAAAAGTGGGGTGAGCCGACTTCTTCCTCACCTTCGGCCACCAGCACAATATTCACGGGCAGCTTGCGGCCTGCGGCTTTGAGCGCGTGCAGGGCGGCCAGCCAGGTCGCTTCCGGACCCTTCTGGTTGATGGCGCCGCGGCCAATCAGTACTTTGCCGAAAGGCGCCCGATCGACGACCGCGGCCTCGGTAGGCGGGGAGCTCCACTCAGACGGGTCGAACTGCTTCACGTCGTACATGAAATACATGCCGACAGTGCGCTTCGCGCCGGCATCCAAAGTCGCGAACACACCCGGCTGACCGTCTGTTGGCATAATCTTGGTGCTCTGAAAGCCGGCCTCCTTCAGAAGCTCGACCATCATTTGCGCGCCTTCCTTCATGTTACGGTTCTCGGCCGCAATGGACGGGAGCGCAATCCAGTTCTGCAGACGCTTCAGTGCCTGCGCCTGCTGCTTTTCAATTGCAGCTCGGACGGCGGTCAGATCGCCGCCGAATTTGGGCCCGGAGACAGCGGCCCTGAGGATCCGCGGGGTGGCCAGCGAGATGCCGGCGGCTGCAGCCATCATCAGCAGGCCCCGACGGCTGGGCAATTCAATTGACCGGTCGCTCATGCGGTGACTCCCTGAGTGTGCTTTGGTTGAGAGCTGAAGCTTTTTCCGGATACTACGCCCGCCCCCGCGGCGCGACAACGACGGGTCCGCAGTCGCAGGTCTGGAACACCGCGGCTGTTCTCGCGTTTGCCAAGGAGCTGCGAGGTGTTCAATGAGCTACGCATGGTGGCAGCGAGGTGTCGTCTACCAGATTTACCCGCGCTCATTCAGTGATTCAGATGGTGATGGCACGGGTGACTTGCGCGGCATTCTCCAACGGCTGGATTACTGCGCTTCACTGGGAGTGGATGCGCTGTGGCTGTCGCCGATTTTTCCCTCACCCATGGCGGATTTCGGTTATGACATTTCCGACTACACCAACATTGCGCCGGTGTTCGGCACGCTGGCACTGTTCGATGAGCTGGTCGCGGAGGTCAAGAAGCGAAGCCTGAAGCTCATCCTCGACTTCGTACCCAACCACACCTCCGATCAGCACCCCTGGTTTCAGCAAGCGCGCCGCTCGCGCACTGCGGCCACGCGCGACTGGTACCTGTGGCACGATCCCGCGGCCGGCGGTGGCCCGCCCAACAATTGGCTGAGCAACTTCGGTGGTAGTGCGTGGGAATTCGACGAGCTCACCGGCCAGTATTACTACCACGCATTTCTTCCAGAGCAGCCGGATCTCAACTGGCGCAATCCCTCGGTACGTGCGGCAATGCACGACGTTCTGCGCTTCTGGATGCGGCGCGGCGTCGATGGCTTTCGGGTCGATGTATTGTGGCATCTGATCAAGGATGACCGGTGGCGCGATAATCCGCCCAACCCGGATTATCAGCCGGGCCAGAACCCGCATCATAGCCAGATCCCGCTGTATACCGCCGATCAGCCTGAAGTGCAGGAGGTGGTAGCGGGGCTGCGACGTGTGACGGATGAATTCGCCGATCGCGTGTTGATTGGTGAGATTTACCTGCCTGTCGAGCGCCTCATTGCCTACTACGGCGTCAATCTCGAAGGGGTACAGCTGCCATTCAACTTCCAACTGCTGCAGGTGCCGTGGAATGCGCGGGCGATTGCCCGGTTGATCGATGAGTACGAAGCCAAACTGCCGCCGGGCGGCTGGCCAAACTGGGTGCTCGGAAATCATGACAGGCCCCGTATCGCTTCACGCGTGGGAATTGACCAGGCGCGCGTGGCGGCCATGTTGTTGCTCACTCTCAGAGGGACGCCGACCATGTACTACGCCGACGAGCTCGGCATGAGCGACGTGCCGATCCCTGCTGATCGAGTGCAGGACCCGTTTGAGAAAAACGTTCCGGGCCTGGGGTTGGGGCGCGATCCCTGTCGAACACCCATGCAATGGAACTCGCATGACAACGCGGGATTCAGCGCGGTGCACCCGTGGCTGCCGGTGTCAGATGACTATAGCGTAGTCAATGTGCAGTCGGAGGACGACGATCCCCGGTCGATACTGACTCTCTACCGGCGGCTTCTTTCACTGCGCCGTGCCCACCGCGCATTGTCAGTTGGGAAATATGCGCCTGTGGCCACTGCAGGGCACCTGCTGGCCTATGTCAGGGAAGAGCCGCCGGAGCGCTTTTTCATTGCTCTCAACTTCGGCGAAGATCCGTACGAGCTGTCTCTGGAAACCCTGGCCGGCGCCGGCCGGATCATGCTGTCTACTCACCTGGATCGCAACGACGACGAGGCCTCGAAAAGCGTTGGCTTGCGGGCCAATGAAGGCATCGTTGTGCGTCTGACTGGGCGCGGCTCATGATCACCGACCTGTGGTACAAAAATGCGGTGATCTATTGTCTCTCCGTGGCCACCTACATGGATGCAAACGGCGATGGAGTGGGAGATTTCGAGGGCTTGATGCGTCGGCTGGATTATCTCCAGGGTCTCGGCGTGACGGCAATATGGCTCATGCCGTTTCAGACCTCTCCCGGCCGTGATGGCGGCTATGATATCTGCAACTATTACGAGGTCGATCCACGCTACGGAACTCTCGGAGATTTCGTGGAGTTCACGCATGGCGCCGATGAGCGGGGAATTCGCGTCATCATCGACCTCGTAGTGAATCACACTTCGGACCAACATCCCTGGTTCCAGGAGGCGCGGCGTGACCCACACTCGAAGTACCGCGACTGGTACGTCTGGTCCAAAAAGCCGGCCGGGGCAAATCGCGGCATGGTCTTTCCCGGCGTGCAGAAGTCGACCTGGAGCTTCGATTCGCTGGCGCGCGCCTGGTACTTCCATCGCTTCTTCGATTTTCAGCCGGACCTGAATACCGCCAACCCGCATGTTCAGGCCGAGATTCTCAAAATCATGGGTTTCTGGATTCAACTCGGTGTCTCGGGGTTCCGCATGGATGCCGTGCCGTTTGTCATTGCCACGAAGGGCCCGCGGGTGGCGAAACCCGCCGAGCAGTACGACATGTTGCGTGGCTTCCGCGAGTTCCTGCAGTGGCGACAGGGAGATGCCATCATCCTCGCGGAGGCGAATGTGCTGCCGGATACTGACATGAAATATTTCGGGGGCGACGGTGACCGCATGCACATGATGTTCAATTTCCAGGTCAATCAGAACCTGTTCTATGCGCTCGCCGCGGAGGACGCTCGACCGTTGCAAAAGGCGCTCAAACGTACCAAGAAGCGCCCCGCCACGGCCCAGTGGGGTCAGTTCCTGAGAAATCACGATGAGCTGGATCTCGGACGGTTGACTACCGCGCAACGCAACGCGGTGTTCGAGGCGTTCGGACCCGAACCGCAGATGCAACTGTACGAGCGGGGGATCCGGCGGCGGCTGGCGCCCATGCTCAACGGTGATCGTCGCCGCCTCGAAGCTGGCGTACAGCCTCATGTTTACGCTCCCGGGCACCCCAGTCCTGCGGTATGGCGACGAGTTGGGAATGGGCGATGACCTGGATCTGAAGGAGCGCGAATGCGCGCGTACGCCGATGCAATGGTCGACCGAGCCGAATGGCGGTTTCACCAAGAGTGATCGTCCGTTGACGCCGGTCATCAGCCGTGGGCCGTTTGGTTTCGAGCATGTGAATGCCGCCCAACAGCGCCGTGAGCCGAGCTCGATGCTGAACTGGACCGAACGCATCATCCGCATGCGTAAGGAATTGCCCGAAGTGGGGTGGGGCGACTTCGAGATAGTCGCCACCGGCGACCCGGCCGTGCTGGCCATCCGTTATGACTGGCGCAACAACTCGGTGCTGATGGTTCATAATCTGTCGGCTTCTCCGCGCGAGACTACGTTCGAAGTCGGTGTTGCCGCGGACGGCGGCGACCTGTTGGTCAACCTGCTGTCGGAGGATCACAGCCGGGCGGACGGTGACGGTCGGCACCGCGTGCTGCTCGAAGCCTATGGATATCGATGGTATCGGGTGGGCGGGCTGGACTACCTGCTGCGGCGCAGCGAGGTCGATTGATCAGCAGTGGCGGAGCTGCAGCATAAATTCCGGTGCGTGGTCGGGCCGGGTTGTCAGCGTAGCCACCGGTAGAACCGGGCGCTCATCCAACATGATCAGAGTGAATTGCTGTGCCAGCCGCGCAATGGCCAGGGTCGCTTCAGACATTGCCAACTGGGCGCCAATGCAAACATGCCGGCCCACTCCAAACGGCAAGTACGTGTGTCGCGCCGGATCGGTCTCGTTGAGAAAGCGCGAGGGATCGAAAGCCGTTGGGTTCGGCCACCACTGCGGCGTCCTGTGTATGAGCCAGAAGGGAACCAGGACAATGGAGCCTTTAGGAACCTCCACGCCGCAGACTTCGTGAGAGCGCTTCGCCAGTCGGCCCGCCATGAAACCGGGCGAGTACAGCCGCAGTGTTTCTTGTACGATTGCGCGCGCAATTTCGAGCTTGGGAAGGCTCTTCCCGGCACCTTCAACAGACAGGTCGTGACGGTTCGCCTCCTCGGCAAGCATTTCCTGCCACTCTGGTGCCTTCGCAAGCAGGCTGCACATCCAGAACAGTGTGAGCGCAGTCGTCTCATGACCCGCAACTATCATTGTGGACACCTCGTCCGCCAACAGGTCCTGGCGATCAGGGCCATGGGCCTGCGCCAGGAGGTCGAACAGATCTCTCGGTGCGTCGGCTGTACCTGACCGGCGTCGGGTCTCGATGATTGAAGCAATGAGTTGGGTCCAACGCTTGCGAAACTCCGCGCGTCGCCGGCGCATGCGTGTGGGGATGCCCTCGGGTAGAAAAACATCAGCCAGGTACAGTCGCCCAACCGTTCCCATGTATTCCGACAACAACGCGCGCACCTGCGGACCGAAAGTGGCTGCTTCCATGGAGAACAGCGATGTCGCAGCAATCTCGAGGCTGAGCGTTTGCATCTCTTCGAGCAGATTGACGGGCTGGCCCTGTGATTGCGCCAGGCGCTCACAAGAGTCTTGCGCGCAACGCATGATGTGAGCGCTCATGATTGGGATATTGCGCGGCGTAAACGCCGGCGCCATGGCACGGCGCTGCTGCCGCCAGGTATCTCCCTCGCTGACCAGCAGTCCTCTGCCGACAATCGGTCCGAGAACGCGACGGCCGAAAGGCAGTCGCACATAGTCGTCGGCGTGGGTAATCATCATGTGCCCGATCGCATCAGGCGCGGTAACGAGCGCAAGCGGGCGACCGGCCGCCCGCAGTCTGACAACGGGTTCGTTGAGACACCGACTGGGAAAGGCGCTCAGCGCGTTCCTGCGGATGGTGAACAATACCTGCAGGCCTCCAATACGATCGGAGGCCATGGGGGCATGGGAGGTTGCACATTACTCACGCGCCGAATCATAGCGCCGGTGAGTACCCGTTTAATCCAGCGTTCAGGCAGGGGATTTCACAATCTGTTCTGCCAAGCCCCGCAGGAACCGGGGGCGCTGCCAATGGTTGAGCTATCTATGAAACACACCACGTTAATGCCAGCAGGCGCCGTGCTTCTTCTGGCCGGCCTCGCCGGTTGCAACCAAGCTAAAGACGCCGGTCCGCCCGAAGTTCCCGCCGATGCCCAGATGAAAAAGATCAGCTACATGACGTCGGCCGACGGGCCGCAGGGCCGCAGGAGCTACACTCAATTGTGGGAAGCGAAGACCTGCGGCGACCTGGAGACAGCCATGCGCTGGAACCGGCCGCCGAATGTGGCAGGCGGCTCCTTCGGTCAGCGCATGACCTACCTGACGAATTCAGTTCCCACGGACCTGGCGGACAATTCGGAAGTGTTCCTCAGGGGCTCCATTGAAAAAGGCGATCCGCTCGTGGCCGGCGGTGAAGTGTGGCTGCTGAAAATGAAGGATGGCTCGCTGGTGCAGGCGGCGGAGACGGCCGACTTTCTGACCAAGCAGGAGGCGCAGACCGCGGGCGTTCCCAACCAGGCGGCGCTGTCAAAACCCAACAAACCCGGCCGGGCATTCTGTGCGCACGCGGTCTACCAGGGGCTGCGCGGCAAGGATCCCATGCAGCAGGAGAAGAAAATACCGCTCTTCTCCGTGATGTACGCCATCGACCGGGACAAGTAATGTCAGCTCACGTGGTACTGGTACAACCACGTTTCTGACAGAGTCTGTTCACCGACTTTCAGGTACAGCCGCATATCAACAATATCCGTGCCCGTGGCGGTGAAGTCGAATTGAGCGCGCCAGTGCCCGGCAACACTGTCGGGGACCGCTTCGGTAAACACATCGGAGAAAGTGCCCGATGTGGCTGACAGGACCGGTTCGGGCCGGGTGCCGTAGGGCAGGGACCCGAGGCGGCCGCCCAGAAATTCCACCACGAATTTGCGCACGCCCTTGGGGCGGTTCTGCCCAGGCTCGCCGCCGCGGCCCATGCGTGTGGCGATACAGCGGGCGAGTCTAGTCTCGTGCGGCTCGCCGGCGCTCCAGGTTAGTTTGTAGTGGAGCTGCAGACTGCTGCCCGCCTTGGCAGGTTGTTTCGGTACCCACATTGCAACAATGTTGTCCACGGTCTCATCGTCGGTCGGCAGCTCGACGAGTTGCACAGCGCCTTCGCCCCAATCGCCGACAGGCTCGACCCAAAGGCTGGGGCGACGCTCATAGTGCACGCCATCGAGGTAGTGATCGAAGAGCCGATCGCGTTGTGACAGGCCGAAACCGCGCGGCGAGCGGTCCGCGAAAGTCGATGTGCTCGGACTGCGGGTATTGTTGAGTGGCCGCCAGATGTACTCGCCGCCTCCCGTCCACAACACGAGACCATCCGAATCGTGAATTTCCGGCCGCCAGTCCACCGGCCCCGGCTTGTTGATTTCGGAGTACCAGTACATGGAGGTCATGGGCGCAATGCCGAGTTGAGCAACCTCGCGCCGCAGAAACAGGTTTGCCTGGATCTCCATGACGACGGCCTTGCCGCGCTGCATGTCAAATCGATAGGCCCCGGTGACACTGGGGCCTTCGAGTGTGGCGTATACAGTGACCGCCCCGGTGCCGTTGGCCGACGGTTCGAAGTAGAAGCGGGTGAAGTCCGGAAATTCTTCCGAGCGGCCGGGGGCGCTCACATCGATGGCAACGCCGCGGGCCGACAGCCCGTATTGGGCGAGCTCACCAATGGCGCGGAAATAGGACGCGCCCAGAAACGCGACCCAGTCGTTGCTATGCCAGTCGAGTTTCTGTTGGTCGCCGCCGCGGTTTTCCTGCAGGCGAAAGCCGGCAAATCCGGCTCCCTTGGGCAGCTCGCGGGCCGGGCTGTTGGCCGGCATGCTGAAGTAGGCGGGGTCGTAGAGAATTTCGGTGGCAGAGGCGTTCTGGCCGGCGCCCGACAGCACGTACATGTGCACCGGGGCGCGGAAGTATTTTCCCAGGTGAAAGAAGGTCACCGGGAAATCGCCGGGCC